>OX637536.1:73860960-73895960 GCA_951800035.1 Linnaemya tessellans
GTAAGAATTTTAACGAACATTTTATATTGCTATATTAAATTGAATTAAGATTCTATAGGCTAATTGATCGAAATTTTAATTTAAATCTCAGAAAGACATGATAAATATTCCTAGGCAAAAAGGCAAGTCAACATCAGTTTTTGTTATTCAACTTACACAGCAGAGCAGAACAGCTGTTTTCGAAATACGCAACCCTTTCATCATCAGTGCTCATGTGCATTGTGTTTGTCACCACTTATTAGGTGGCTTAGTTGAATGTGATAACAGTTCCTATTTACACACATTTTATTGTGAAAAAGGATACGAGAACTGTATCAACCTGATGTTAACATGTCATTGTTATAATACCCGTGCTACCGTTTGATTATTTTTCTTCATGTCCCATTTATCTGAATTTTTTTTGTTTCATCATACCTAAGTCAAACTTTTTTGGTTTGAATTTTATACTTAAGTACATGTGAACGTTTTTGCAAATATATTATTCTGCTCTGCTGCGTAAGTTGAATAACAAAAGCTGATGTTGACTTGCCTTTCTGCCTTGGAATATTTATCATGTCTTTCTGAGATTTAAATTAAAATTTCGAACAATTAGCCTATAGAATCTTAATTCAATTTAATATAGAAATACACTTATTTTATATGCTGATAAGGTTAATACTACAGTTTCTATGAATAATAAAGATTATGTTGTAAAGATTAATAACATTTTAAGGGATGTTAATACGGTAAAACAAATAAATAGGAATCCAACAACTAAACTACATAAATTAAATAATAGCTTAGTTGATGAACTTTACAGAACAAAAATAATTAATAATGTAGATGAGTGTTTTGTGTGTCTCTATGTCTGCATTTCATTGGTTTTTATACCAAATCATCAGTGGACTTTAATTCCAAAATAACCAAACATCTCAGCTCATACATAAACTCCCAAATGTGAATTGAGAATTACACAAGCGAAACCATAGGATTTGAAATTTCAGAAAACACAACAAACAAATTTTATTCGATATAAATCAATTTTGGTTTTCCACCTTCATACAATTAGTCTGCCGTTGGAAAACAATAAAAGTATGTAAGAAAAGCACAATAAAAAAGAAAATCTTCTATTCGACATATTTGGTGTAGGAGATACCTTCTCTCGGTTTATATCGAGCTTCCTCAGGGATCGCTCTATACGAGTTGTTATAGATGAGATCTCATCCGATGAGTTTAGAATATATGAAAATGCCAATTTTAGCTTACCCAAAACTTTGCAGCTACAAAAAAATGTAAACAAATTAAAAATTTAAAGAAAAAATGTAGTTAAGGTAAAATTTCTTTTTCTGTATTTCCGCAACGATTATAATCAAAAAAACTATTTATTAATCTTCAGGGTTGGGGAATTTCGTACTAACCAAAAATTTAATAACTATATGAATGTGATAACTTCTCATATTCAATTTTCGTTAAAATATTGGTTAAATAGTTGATATTCCTACTAACTAGCACCACTTGCAAAAGAGGAAAAATTGAACAAAGAACGCTGATGAGATGGCGTAGCGGCCTCGAAATCAGTACTGATCCGTTCTGCTGGTTTGATGATTATTGAAAAATATTCTTAATATTCCAATCTTAATATATAAATTAATAAAATGGAATTTGAACAAATTCATTTATTAATAAAAAATAAATAAAAAATGGTTTGCAGTCTTGCAGATTCGAACTTAAGCCCGTTGATAAAATTAACAATTTACATAAAGAAAGTTCGACTAATAAAAATTCATACATAATTTAAAACATTGCGGGGGCACGCGCACTTGTTCATTGTAAATTGACAACTAAATTCAATTACTTGAAAATAAATAACAAAGAAGCTTTAGTTATCAGCAGCCGATGGCTCTGGAAAAAGCGAAAGAGATACATGGAATATTGGGAATATTAATCGTCAGGGTTGGGGAATTTCGTACTAACCAAAAATGTAATAACTTAAAAATATGAATGTGATAACTTCTCATATTCAATTTTCGTTAAAATATTGGTTAAATAGTTGATATTCCTACTAAATAGCACCACTTGCAAAAGTGGAAAAACTGAACAAAGAACGCTGATGAGATGGCGTAGCGGCCTCGAAATCAGTACTGATCCGTTCTGCTGGTTTGATGATTATTGAAAATACTCTTAATATTCCAATCATAATATAAAAAATAATAAATAGAATTTGAACAAATTCATTTATTAATAAAATAATATAAAAAAAATCATTTGCAGTCATGCAGATTCGAACTTGAGCCCAAAATTAACAATTTACATTAGAAAGTTCGACTAATAAAAATTCATACATAATTTAAAAACATTGCGGGGGCACGCACACTTGTTCATTATAAATTGACAACTAAATTCAATTACTTGAACATAAATAACAAAGAAGCTTTATCAATCAGCAGTCGATGGCTCTGGAAAAAGCGAAAGAGATACATGGAATATTGGGAATATTAATCGTCAGGGTTGGGGAATTTCGTACTAACCAAAAAGGTAATAACTTAAAAATATGAATGTGGGAACTTCTCATATTCAATTTTCGTTAATAACATTGGTTAAATAGTTGATATTCCTACTAACTAGCACCACTTGCTAAAGTGGAAAAACTGAACAAAGAACGCTGATGAGATGGCGTAGCGGCCTAGAAATCAGTACTGATCCGTTCTGCTGGTTTGATGATTATTGAAAATATTCTTAGTATTCCAATTTTAATATAAAAAATAACAAATAGAATTTGAACAAATTCATTTATTAATAAAATAATAAAAAAAAATCATTTGCAGTCATGCAGATTCGAACTTGAGCCCAAAATTAACAATTTACATAAAGAAAGTTCGACTAATAAAAATTCATACATAATTTAAAACATTGCGGGGGCACGCGCTCTTGTTCATTGTAAATTGACAACTAAATTCAACTACTTGAACATAAATAACAAAGAAGCTTTAGCAATCAGCAGCCGATGGCTCTGGAAAAAGCGAAAGAGATACATGGAATATTGGGAATATTAATCGTCAGGGTTGGGGAATTTCGTACTAACCAAAAAGGTAATAACTTAAAATTATGAATGTGGGAACTTCTCATATTCAATTTTCGTTAATAACATTGGTTAAATAGTTGATATTCCTACTAACTAGCACCACTTGCTAAAGGGGAAAAACTGAACAAAGAACGCTGATGAGATGGCGTAGCGGACTCGAAATCAGTACTGATCCGTTCTGCTGGTTTGATGATTATTGAATATATTCTTAATATTCCAATCTTAATATAAAAAATAATAAATAGAATTTGAACAAATTCATTTATTAATAAAATAATAAAAAAAAATCATTTGCAGTCATGCAGATTCGAACTTGAGCCCAAAATTAACAATTTACATTAGAAAGTTCGACTAATAAAAATTCATACATAATTTAAAAATATTGCGGGGGCACGCGCACTTGTTCATTATAAATTGACAACTAAATTCAATTACTTGAACATAAATAACAAAGAAGCTTTAGCAATCAGCAGCCGATGGCTCTGGAAAAAGCGAAAGAGATACATGGAATATTGGGAATATTAATCGTCAGGGTTGGGGAATTTCGTACTAACCAAAAAGGTAATAACTTAAAAATATGAATGTGGGAACTTCTCATATTCAATTTTCGTTAATAACATTGGTTAAATAGTTGATATTCCTACTAACTAGCACCACTTGCTAAAGGGGAAAAACTGAACAAAGAACGCTGATGAGATGGCGTAGCGGCCTCGAAATCAGTACTGATCCGTTCTGCTGGTTTGATGATTATTGAAAAATATTCTTAATATTCCAATCTTAATATATAAATTAATAAAATAGAATTTGAACAAATTCATTTATTAATAAAAAAATGGTTTGCAGCCTTGCAGATTCGAACTTAAGCCCGTTGATAAAATTAACAATTTACATAAAGAAAGTTCGACTAATAAAAATTCATACATAATTTAAAACATTGCGGGGGCACGCGCACTTGTTCATTGTAAATTGACAACTAAATTCAATTACTTGAACATAAATAACAAAGAAGCGTTAGTTATCAGCAGCCCATGGCTCTGGAAAAAGCGAAAGAGATACATGGAATATTGGGAATATTAATCGTCAGGGTTGGGGAATTTCGTACTAACCAAAAATGTAATAACTTAAAAATATGAATGTGATAACTTCTCATATTCAATTTTCGTTAAAATATTGGTTAAATAGTTGATATTCCTACTGACTAGCACCACTTGCAAAAGTGGAAAAATTGAACAAAGAACGCTGATGAGATGGCGTAGCGGCCTCGAAATCAGTACTGATCCGTTCTGCTGGTTTGATGATTATTGAAAAATATTCTTAATATTCCAATCTTAATATATAAATTAATAAAATAGAATTTGAACAAATTCATTTATTAATAAAAAAATAATAAAAAATGGTTTGCAGCCTTGCAGATTCGAACTTAAGCCCGTTGATAAAATTAACAATTTACATAAAGAAAGTTCGACTAATAAAAATTCATACATAATTTATATAAACTTTTTATATTTTTATTTATATTCTAATAAAATAGCTTTGAAATTCAATATATTACAATAAATATCTCAGTAGCACATTTTTCGACTACAAAATCTTGAACCAATTAAGACCCCCAAAATCTGAAAGCTTATGGTGGTAGAAGAAAAGCCTTAGCTGGGTTTTGAATTATTAGCTAAAGTTTTTTATTAATTCATTTTTGAAGTTTCCTACTGGCGTTGGATTTTAGTACAATTTTGAAAAAACATGTACTGATTCTTAAGTCTATATCTCGTGAACTATTCCAAATATTGCTTTTCTCTCTTCAGCAAATTTTTACCTCTTAATTAGATCTAAAAAATTTGCATTGAGATAAAATCAGCAAAATTGTCAAAAAAACGTAAAATTTCTTCATAGATTGTTATTGTTGATGATGGAATATACGAGCATAAGGACACTTCAAATATTTTAAAATATATATTGAACGTTTTAAATAATCATTTGGCAGAGTTCGAAAAACAATTGCCAACAGAATCTGATGACCAAGGTGAGCGCTTCCAGCAAGTAACCACCCCGATGGAAAAGTGGTTCAAAGGGGAAAAAATAGATGCGATGCTTGGGGAAGTATGATGGTTTAGCCTTATAGTATTTTCATACGTAAATAAAGTTAGTGAAACGTTTCCGACCGTTTTCAGATTTCAGATGATGAGTCTAGCTCCGAAAGCGACGACTGAAGTTCAATATATATTTAAGAAGATTGGAAGTGTCCTTATTTTTCATTCCTTATGTTCAAACTCGTAAATTTTTCTAAGTATCTATTTCAAAATATGTCCTTATAATCGTATATTCCATCACCAACAATAAAAATCGATGAAGAAATTTTACGTTTTTTTGACAGCTTTGCTGTTTTGAATAAGATGTTCTTGTTTTTTTTTTATTTTAACTCAAGGCAAAATTTTTAGATCTCATTAAGAGGTAAAAATTTGCTGAAGAGAGAAAAGCGATATTTCGAATAGTTCAAGAGATATAGACTTTAAGAATCAGTACATGGTTTTTGAAAATTGTGCTAAAATCCACCCCCAGTAGGAAACTTCAAAAATGAATTTAAAAAAACCTTAGCTAATAATTCAAAACCCAGCTAGGGGTTTTCTTCTGCCATAATAAGCTTTCAGATTTTGGGGGTCTTAATTGGTTCAAGATTTTAGTGCTGCACTGTGTAATGTATTTTAATTATTTGGTTTTTTGAAAATTGATAATTATTAAGAAAGTATATGGTGTATGAATATGGATTTTGCATACTGTATGTACATACATACATATTTACATTGTAATATTAATTTTAATTAAATATTGTTGCCTTTATATAACTTTTTATTAGCTGTGTTTGCGTATTTGATAAACTGTAACAATTTGTACAAGCTATGACTGAATTTTGTTGGATTCCGTTTGTTTGCTTTTTCACATACAAATGGTTTTATCCTATTTATCCAAAAGTAACTGGATAATTAATAATGGAAAAGTTCTCAAACACATCTATTAACGAATAGAATTAAACCAAAAATTGTTGTTTTGCTTTAGTTCTTTAATATGTATTTTGAAGTGTGTTCTTTTAAGTTTGACAAGCCGTGATCACAATCACAGTTTTAAAAAACAGTGATTTTGAAATCACATTCACGAATCACGATGTTCCTTAAAAATCATGGGATCAGTCATCTCTAGTATATATCGGGTGTGTTTTACAGTGATAGAAGTTTAAATCATAATAAAACATAGTAATATATTTTTGATATCAATGAAACGGTCTTTGTTGGATAGAAAATTTTATGACATTATATGTCAAGTACAAGGCCTAATCTGGAACACCAATTTTCAACAACTAAAAAAATCGTCCACAAAGTGGAAGGACACAATCCCAGTTGCTGAGGACGGCGACGAATTGATTGGTGAGGATTATCTTCAATGCTTTCCAGTACAGAGGCTACAGCTTCTTCTGTGAGCACTGTTTGGCGTCTCACGCTATGCACATTATCAGTAACATTAAATGTGGTCCGAAAATAAAAAACACCCTTTTATATATATATATATATATATATATATATATATATATATATACATATATATATATATATATATATACATATACACATATATATATATATATATATATATATATATATATATATATATATATATATACATATTTATACACTCTAACAACTTTAAATTTGTACGATGCAAAAAATTCAAATGTATGAAATTTAATTCCGTTTTACGGTTACAATACTGACAAGTTTTAAAAGATTTTATCTTAGTATAAGTATGAAAAAGATATAGGCAAGATGGGTGCCGCGTTTGCTCAGTGTCGAACAAAAACGATTTCGACATACCACTTCACAGCGGTGTTTGGACATGATAAAGCGTAATCCTGTTGATTTTTTGCGTCGATTAATAACTGTTGATGAAACGTGAGTCCACCACTAGACACCTGAAACCAAAAATCAATCGAAACAACGGGTGGAAGCTGGTGAAAGTGCTCCGAAGACAGTGAAATCGGCTGGCAAGGTTATGACCACTGCATTTTTGGATGCACACGGAATATTGCTCATCGATTATCTTGAAACAGGATCCACAATCACAGGAAAGTATTATCGTACATTATTGGATCAATTGATTGATGCAATCAAGAAAAAGGACCACATTTAAAGAAGAAAAAAGTGCTCTTTCTTCAATCCGCCCTCGTATGAAATTTTATTGATAATTACTTACTTATTGCATCACATCATAACTACCTTATAAATCCGTAACCAATCTTGTGCAGATTTTTTCTTGTTGTTTCCCGTTCGATGGTCTTTCCAACTGCTTCTGACAACTCCAAACCAAGACTTCTATTTTTCCGCATAATCTGCTCCAACGACCTGATGTCGCGTGACGTTATTGACGAGATTTTTTTCACGTTTCTTTATATTTGATGCCACCGAATTATTTTTCTTAACACCTTGAACACTTGATTTATATAAACTCAATTCTTTTCCGATTTCTTGGAAAATTTTTCCATTTTTTGCTTTATGTACTATAAGTTGACGTATTTCGCCCGATATCAGTTCTCCACTCACCATTTGTAACTTTTATATTACTTTTGCACTGCAGAGCAATATTGTAATAAAGTGCGATCAATAATTTAATTTAAAATTACTCGTTTATCTAAAATAACGGAACTTTTCATGCCGTATGAATTAATAATGGTCAGCGTTGCATTTTAAAGCACTTTATTTGTACAGGTTTGTATTTAAAAGGAAAGCAACAATAGAAGAAAAAAATATTTGAAATTTTATCAATATTTATAAGTAATTTAACTAAGATAAAAACTTTTAAAACTTGTCACTATTGTAACCGTAAAACGGAATTAAATTTCATACAAAACGTTTTTAAAATCGTTTATTCGACATATTGTCTCAATATGTCTATCAGAGAAAAGAAATTGCATATTCACTTTTATTGCCCATTCATATGTTCATTGCTTTTGCCGTTCATTTAACTGCCCAAAAACATCAATGCACATGCTTGTATTTAACTCTGCATTTGCTTTGACTGTTTCTTTTCACACTACTTTTGTTATGCCAACACAAGTTAATCAACCCTTACATTCATGCCACTTAAAAATTTTGAAAACAGCTCGAGACTCTGGCACGTATTCATTGCTGACCATCAGATTTCATAGTATTCACATGGTATTCATGGCATTCATGCATAAATAGAAGAAATACGAAATAAAAAAATCTTTGCTTGTGCGAACAAAAACCACAAATTGTGCGTATGTACATACATACATATGTGTCTGTTGAAATATAGACGGTGTTGCCAATTTTACTGATGTTGTGGTAGATAAAACTTTTTTTAAAACACCACAGTATCAGTATTTCTTTTAGTTTTTCTATTGCAGTATTTTGATTTATTTGGATTTTTACTTGAAAGGTCTGGTAGATTTTAATTTGAAGCCTTTTAGTTAGTACTTTTTTCAACAATAATTTTGGTAATTTTGACGAAAAGGAGATTTTTCATAGAAAACATTAACATTTTAAACATATTAAAATTCTACAAAGAAAATCTTTCTAAAATGCTAAATAATTACACCCTTATTCATAAAAATTATGAGAGGCTTATGAGAGTGTAATAGAGCAAATTTCATATGAAATTTTGTTTTATTACGCTGTTATTAGACTCTCATAATTTTTATGAATAAGGGGGTTAAAATGTATTTAACCCCCCTATCTGAACAACTTCAAAAAAGTCAAATCTCCGATATTTTGGGAAATAGGTTTTTTTCCCTACGTCTTTATGTTAACTAAAATAATATCTTTGTTATTGTTGTATCGCTTATTAATACAAAGAAAAATAAGAAATAACGTTTAGCTTTGAGAGTTCAAAATGTATCAGGGTGGTACCACGGTATTTTCATGTGTGAACCAGAGGTCTCAGAAATGTATAACAAAATTTAATGTACACCTTTAACACATGAATGGGAGATGCTATATTTCCATACACATAATACTCTACCCCTCGTTTTCCTGGCATTTTTATATTCAAATATGACGTCAATTGTTGCATAAATAACGATCGTTTTATTACTGAAAGTATACTTAACTCTTTCACATTTCATTTCATTTGCAAAAAATTCAAAATGCAGCAAATTCTTGTAAAATAGCAGCATTTATGCTGTTTTTTTATTTTTATTGCTCGCCCGCATAATGAAAATATTTTATTTAACAATTTTTATGACTAAATCTGTTTGTTGTGGTGCTGTTGTTGTGTACGGCGCGCACACACATTAATTTTATGAAGTTACAAAACACTTGAGGTATGATGTACAGTCCTGAACACTCAAGATTTATTTGTGTATAAAGTGAATAATATTTTGATAAAAAACCATAAACTTCCTTATGCCACAATACATACCATCTTCTAAGCTGTATCAAAAAATCGTTGAAATTATTTTAGCCCTTTTTATTATGTTTCGAAATAACTATCGGCACGTTTTTCGTTAACAATAGTTGACAACACTCATCCTACGTGCAATACTAAAATTCTCTTTAATCTAATTTCTTTAATCTAGTTCTTTGTACCCTTCATTCACAGGTATTCACAAAGCTTCATGAATACAGGCGCGGTATTCATGAATCTTTGTGAATGACTTGACATTTAGGTAATACATGCAGCACATACATCATATTTCATCATACGATCTCTGTGTGAATTAGTTTTCATTCGCTTCATTAGCGTAGTGTGTAGTGACGACATCAACATTATTTTTGTGTGAATGTATTCAAAGCAATAAAACCAATGCAATTTCTTTTCTCTGATATATATATATATATATATATATATATATGTATATATATATATATATATATATATATATATATATATGTATATATATATATATATATGTATATATATATATATATGTATATATATATATATATATATATATATATATATATATATATATATGTATATATATATATATATAGTATATATATATATATATATATATATATGTATATATATATATATATATATATATATATGTATATATATATATATATATATATATATATATATATATGTATATATATATATATATATATATATATACATATTTATATATGTATATATATATATATATATATATATATATATATATATGTATATATATATATATATATATATATACATATTTATATATGTATATATATATATATATATATATATATATATATATATATATGTATATATATATATATATATATATATATATGTATATATATATATATATATATATTTTTTTTTTTTATGGACGTAATGATAGCAACTACCAACAGTGGCCCCACGACAACTTCACTAGCACCACCCTGGGACAGCTTTGGCATTTCATCAGGGTGGGTAGTATTATCACTATTATTCCTACGTCCTCCTTAGTTCCTAGGTTCGGAACTGATGCGCATATTTAATCGTCAGTTGCTAACGAATCCTAAGACGTACTAACTCTCCTACGAATCTGTGCTAATCTGCGAAGTTCTATTAGAACAAGCAGTACAAAACTACACACGCTGGTCCAATTCAATAAGGATTCCAGCATTGTCGGAATAATATTCTCCGGGCTAATCGTACGCCCCAAACCTTCCTCTAAATACGACCTCCAGTTGCTGAATCGTGAGCAGACAAAGACGACATGCTCAGCATCCTCAACCACATTCCCACCACAATGTGGACAGAACGGAGAGTCGTCGTGCTTAAAACGAAATAGATATGACCTAAAGCAACCATGTCCAGACAAGAACTGTGTTAGGTAATAGTTCAGATCACCATGTTTCCTAGTCAGCCATAATCTGATGTCGGGTATTAATGTATAAGTCCATCTTCCCTTTTCAGTTGTTGATCACCGTTCTTGCCATTTTTGCATACATAAGTCAGAGTTATCCCTATTCATGATTTCTAAATCGATAGGGATCATATCCGCAATGATAAAAGCCGCCTCGTCCGACACTGTCCGAAATGCACTACATACTCTTAAAGCAGCTAGCCTATACATAGGGGATACCAGCCCCACATATGTGGAATATCTAAGTGAGTCTGACCATACCGGGTGTGCATATAGGATAATGCTCCTTACTACTCCAGCGAGCAGTTTCCTCTGAAGATACTTTGGCCCTCTCGTGTTTGGCATGATCCGAGATAGCGCCAAACAGGTCCCTGATGCTTTGGATGCTATATATCGCAAGTGCTCGCGAAAAGATAGCCGTGTGTCAATCATCACACCCAGATATTTCAGAAATGTCTTTGATTCTATGGAACAGGTGCCAACATTGAGGGTAATAGTTTCCCTAGCCTTACGACTACTAATCAAAACCACTTCGGTTTTATGATCAGCTAGAGTCAATCCCATTGCAGTGATCCAGGACTTTACTAATTGTACGCTGGCATTTGCAATGGTTTCTGCCTCCAGCAATTCCTTAGCTGCACACACCAGCGCTATATCGTCTGCGAATCCCACAATCTTTACTCTCTCAGCTAACCTCAACCTTAGTACTCCATCATTCATTACTTTCCACAACAATGGTCTAAGTATCGATCCTTGGGGAACACCACCACTAATCCTACGTTTCCTTATACCCGCATCTGTACTATAGATCAATTCCCTATGCCGGAAATAATCCTGCACTATCCCTATCAGATATTCTGGAATGTCCAATCGAGTTAAGCATCAACAATATGCACCCAGCTCGCTGTGTTGAACGCGTTCTTCTCATCCAGCGTCACAACTACACAGTACTCCTTTGTGCCATTCCTCCAACTCCTGCCATAGATAGTCCGTGCAGCAGTTTCTACTACCACGTTTATAGCATCCACTGTTGACCTCGCCCTCCTGAAGCCAAATTGGTTGTCTGATAGACCATGTCTGTCTTCAACGCAATTCCCAAGTCTTCTGCAGATCACACCCTCTAGCAACTTCCCACATGTATCTATCATACACAGTGGCCGATAAGATGAGGGATCATCCAGGGGTTTATTGGCTTTTGGTATTAATACCAAATGCTGCCCCTTCCATCTTGTTGGAAAAATTCCCTTACTTAAGCATGTATTCACCATTCTTAAGAACTGCTCAGGACAAAGCCTGACGGCCTCCTTTAATACTATATTTGGAATACAGTCGAGGCCCGGTGCCTTTTTGTCTCTAAACCTAGAGACAACGTCCTCAATCTCAGCTATTGTAACCGGGGGAAAATTTAATGTCCCAATTGGAGGGTTGTGCTCCCAAGATGGTGCGTCCTGCTGGGGAAAGAGATGGTCTACAATTTTCTCCAGGATCGGCCCCTCACTCGGTTGCAACGGGCTCAGGCATTTAAGTTTTTTGGTGACCAGCTTATATGCGAGACCCCAAGGATTACCATCCACCTCATCACAGATATTAAGAAAACACTGCCGCTTGCCCCTTACGAATTGCATCCTTTAGGGCCCTCCTCCTATTCCTGTAATTCTGTTCGTATACGCTATTCTCTAACCTACCTCGAGTTCTTGTATACTGCCTTCTGGCACGTATACACTCCGCCCTCAAGCCGGCAATATCATCATTCCACCAATAAACCGGTGGCCCCTTTCCGGATCTTTTCCGCCTCACCATAGATGCATCGCACGACCGCGTGATATGGTTTACCAATTGTTCTGCAATATCCTCAGCTGAACCATTTAATTCCATACCTTCCATACAGATGGCAAAAATATCCTTATCAAAGGTATTCACTTTCCATCCCGACAAACCTTTTGCACGGGGAGTCACATGCCGTATATCATCCTGTATATCCATAATAATGGCACTGTGATCGCTGTGAGTATAAACATCAGATACTCTCCAGTTCACACGGTTTATAATGGTATCGCTGGCAAGCGTAATATCAATAATTGAACCACCATTTCCTCCTCTAAATGTTTCATCTCCAGAATTCAAGAGCACAACATTCAGCGCAGAAAGGGCCTCTAATAGCATCCTTCCCCTTGCATTCGTCAAGTCATCAATAGAATACCTAGGAGGAACATAACAGCTATACAAACATATGCCGGAAACAGTGGCCCGCGTGTACCCACATTGCGGTGCTAACCTCTCCTTCAATATCAAAGAACCGGTAGTCCATATAGCTGCTGTATCTGTATCATCAGTAACCCAATTTGCAGATACAATCTTCTTATATGGCTCGCTGAGTACAGCAACGTCTACCCTTAAATCTCGTACGGTTTGCCTAAGCAACTCCTGTGCTGCTTGGCAATGATTGAGATTTAGCTGTAATATGCGCATCCTGGTTATTAAGTACTGTTTAACCCTTAAGCTTTTGTAGCGCCCTCTTTAGTACGGGCAAACTACGCCCGTATATATATATATATATATATATATATATATATATATGTATATATATATATATATATGTATATATATATATATATATATATATATATATATATATATATATATATATATATATATATATATATATATATATATATGAGCCGTTTATTTTGAAAGTGGCGTAAGTCACCTTTAGAAAAAAATCGAGTTAATGGCAACACTAAATATCATTGAACGGTATCTTCTCATTTTTAAAAAAATTGTTTTAAAAAAAATGAGAACTATTGAGATTTGCTCGAGAAAAGTTTTGGTAATTAACGGTATAACAAAACTGTTTAATTTGAGGCGTAAGTCACTGTACTCAGAAAAATTAAGTGAAATCAACAATAATAGCGCTTATTTTATATATCTTTAAATTGTACTTAAAGAATACATTTCAATGATTGTATGAACTTAAAAATTTTAGTGCAACAGCCTACTCGGTAGACATAATTAAATGTGAGGACATAAATTTCAGGTTTAAACAAATTTAAGTTGTAAAACGGAGTACCAGAAAAGTACAAAAAAGTAAAAAACTATTTGATTTGTATTTTGTAACTGTTGTTTTTTTTTTGTTTGTGTTTTGTTTTTTGCTTTACACTCTCTTCTGCGTTTTTCGGTATTTTTAGAAATGCTGTGATTTTTTGAATTTTTGCATAAGTGCGGAAGAATAGTGCAGACCTAGGCGTTATTCACAAATAGAGACTTATCCGTTATACGCTGGACCTCGTCCTGTTTCTTCAACAAAGTACAAAGACATGATGGATTTGCTTAATTATATACCCCCAATATACCAAAGCTATTTTAAAAATCTAAAACGAGATTTCACGATTTCCGAGGACTTAATCATTCCTAGTGATGACGAAAATTGAATTGAACTGATGTTCTAAATCGGTTCAGAGGAAGTGGGCCAAAAATGAGTTGGCAGATTTGACCCGGAATTACAAACAAGTTTACAAGTTAAATAAAACATAATAAAAATACATTTTATATTAAAAACAAATTTGATCAATATTAGTGCAGTATAACTTAAGTTTTATAGGCCGAAGTATGCTCTAAAAAACTTCGAAAACAACCAAATACGTGTTTGTCATTACAAAAAAAATCTACATTAAGTTTATTTCTACATTTTACAGATACAAAAAGTACTAAAAATTGCCATTTCAATACGTCACTTCAGTCAAATACTTTGGTCATGTCAACCATTTTTCTAAACTGTTTATTTTGAAAGTGGCTTAAGTCACTTCACCTTAATGAAAAATGGTAATTTTTTGATGTTAATGTGAAATTATTTATACAGAGCAAAATTTCAATATCTTGAGAAAATAAATACATGCTAATCTTTTGAAAAGTTGGCATCCATATTTTTAAACGTGTTAAAGCGCATATATATATATATATATATATATATATATATATATATATATATATATATATATATATATATCTGAAGTCTTAAAAAAAATACTCCCGAAAACACGAAATTCATTTGGACTAATTTTTTCAATAACATACTTAGGTTTCAGATGTTTTAAGTTAGTATCCGCTAATTCATCCTGACAACCTCAATTTTGAATATTATTTACATACATATGTACATATATCAATTCTTTAAAACTTACTTTAGTTCTTCTTTCTTTATATGCGTATTGATGCTGTACACTGTGCACTTTCAAACAGTGGGATTCTAACGAACATCTTTGTGTAAAACTTTTTTCACACAAATTACATTTATAAGGCCTAACTCCTGTGTGTGTACGTGTGTGCCTTTTTAAATCGAAAGTATCATTGAATCCTTTACCACAGAAGGTACATAAATAACGTTTGATTTCTGAGTGACATTTCATATGACGATTAAGTAAACGCTGTAACGAAAAAGCCTTCAAACAAATACGACACACAAATTTGCCATTTGGTTCGCTTTGATCGTTATTTGAGCTGCTGTTGGAAGAACAGGAATTTCCGCCACCGCCAACATTCATTAAGGCAGCATTATTATCCGTTGCCAAAGAGGGCTTTTGCAAGTCATCTATACAATCTATACTGCGTATACGATGATGATGATGACCATGACTATTTTCAATAGCAAGAGGGTTTTTAATACCATGACCGCCATTTACAAATTCCAATTGAACTTCTGGTGGGAGCCCCAACTGAAATTAAAAAATATATAAAACTGTTTAGATAACAACCAACTATTTAAGAAGAGATTGCCAAATGTTTATCATATGAAAAACTAATACTTTCTTGTACAAAATTAATATTTTATGCTATATTTGGCAACTCTTCGCACAATTTACTCAGAGAGATTTCCAATTTACTCAGAGAGATTTCCAACAAGCAAATTAAATCAGATTTATGAAAGTGCAAGTTTTGTGTTATATTTTATAATAAATTGTGTTACATTTAAAAAAAAATATATTAAAATAATTATTAAATAACTTAAAGTGTAAAAAACTTATTAAAACTTGATTTTTAAAGCTCATAAACTGTAAACAAAAAAACCTAAATTAAAGAGAAAAGAGAACAAAAAGAGCAAGCAAAGTAATAGCAAAAAATAGCACAAACTAATAGCAAAAAAACAAGTGAGAACTAATTGTGTTAAAATGTTATATTGTTATCAAAATTTTTTTGTTTTCAAAAAGCTGTGTCATTTTTTAGTTTTCCAAGAGATGAAGCTCAAAGGAAGTTATGGCTGATATATTGCAAGTAAAAAAATTTGTTTTGAATGGGGAAAAAAATAAAAATAATTAGCAATTGGGTTCAATATTTGTATAAAATAACTATAAATTAACAATTTCAAATAAAACAAGTAAAAACGTTATATTCGACCGGGTCGAATCTTAAATACCCTTCAAATATTTAGTAAGTGAATTTGAAATGTTTAACTTGGTGGGACAGAGTTCCTTTATATAATATCGTACGTCAACGCCTACTAAAGGGGGCGGGGTTCAAAAATATACAATATCATGTTTTCCACAGACGAACGTATGGGCATTGCTAGACCGTCTTAGACTTCATCACAATTCTCTTTGGAGGCTATAAAAACTGTATTTTGGCGGGGTCGCTCTGGCAAGGGCTGTGGGGGAAACATTTCACCTTTGTCATAAAACTCTAAAAATAAATGCTTGGGATAATTATATACAAAATTAAATATTTTTTTTTTATAGGGTCATTTAGCGGGAAAAGGATGAGGAGGGGGTAGGGCAGCAACAGATACACATAAAACTGTAGAAATAAATGCTTGGGATGATTATACACAAAATAAAAAAACACGTATACATATTTATTTTTAATAGGGTCATTTAGCGGGCCAAGGGGGAGGAGGGGGTAGGGCAGCAACAGGCAGTCATAAAACTCTAAAGATAAATGCTTGGGATGATTATATACAAAATAAAAAAAAAAAAATTTTTTTGGTAGGGTCATTTAGGAAGCAATGGAAGAGGGGGGAGGGGTAGGGCAGAAATCGGCAGTCATAAAACTCTAAAGATAAATGCTTGGGATGATTATATACAATATTTAAAAAAACATTTTTTTTTGTAGGGTCATTTAGGGGGCAAAGGAAGAGGTGGGGGGGAGGTAGGGCAGAAATCGGCAGTCATAAAACTCTAAAGATAAATGATTGGGATGATTATATACAAAATTTAAAATAAATTTTTTTTTTTTGGTAGGGTCATTTAGGGGGCGAAGGGGAAGGAGGGGGCAGGGCAGAGTAGTACCAGGTTTCGTCTCAGCTTCGTCATTAAAGCTTAAAAGTGTTATTTTTAAGGAATGTAGGCTTAAGTAAAACAATTTGTTAAATTTTTATGCTATTTTTGCCTAAAATAACGGCGACTGAAGTGGGCGGGGTCAAAAAATATTTTTATTTTTTTTAATGGCTCCAAGTTTAAGGCGTTGGACCGTATTTGACATAAAAATATATCATTTGCTTAACAAAATAACCAAAAAACTATAAAAATGATGTTGTTTTTTCTGGGTTGGTTTAGTTCTTCTTAGGGGAACTTTTTTCCGTCTAGCCCGATTTAGCCCATCTTCGAACTTAACCTGCTCTAAGTTTTAAAATATATTTATGCCAAATTTCAAGAGTCTAGCTCTTTTCGTTTGGACTGAATCGTGATTTCCACAGACGGACGGACGGACGGACATGCTCAGTTCGTCTTAGATTTCATCACTGATCAAGAATATATATACTTTATGGGGTCTGAGATGGATATTTCGATGCGTTACAAACGGAATGACAAAGTGAATATATCCTCCAAATTCTTTTTTGGAGGGTATAAAAACGTGGAAAATAAAATAATTTTTTAAAACTGTTTATTATCAAACAAATTTAATTTGAAAAATCGCAATTTGCCCCACTGTCCTGTTTTTACAATAACATAATAGTTCTCCAGCTGAATTTAATTAGCCAATCAGAACACATGTTCAGTGACGTCAGAGTTCCATCATGCGCAGAAAAGTATTTTTATTTCAGCTTGTTGGCGTAATCTTTATTTTATCATTCTTGCATATATGAATATAAATGATTTTTAATTCAGTATATTTTATTAAATTATAAAGTTAACAAAATTACTTCAATAAACAAAAACAAAAATACTTATATTCTACCGTATATAAAACAGAAACTAACTTAACTGAGAATAGTGTTACTAATATCAAAGAATTTTTTAATGGAATATGCAGTGCTAGCTGCTTCTAGCTGTTGGCCATCGCAACAAAACGAATGGAACTGGGATATACCTGGATATAAAATTTTTCGTCTAACTTATATTGTAGAGAAAAAATTTAATTGGAGCAGATGGCATAAAATACATTTTAATTCCATTTTGAATTTATACATTTTACACTTACGATGTCGCACGCTACAAACTTTAAATAAGTGAATAGAACAAACCGCTGATAACATTGCTCTGCAAAAAATAATTTTTTGTCTCTCCTTTAAATAAAATTATGTTGACTATATGGATTTTGAAGCGCTGAGTTCAAATCCGTTTTAGATTTTTTCTATAGGCGTGCAAATTTTCCCCCTTAATTAGTCAGGAACGGAGACATATTTCACCCTATCTCGAAAACGAGACATCCGATTTTAAAGTACAACACCAAAAGATACGTAACAAAATTGCATTTATTTTAGTCGAATATAATTTTTCTCTATCTCTTATCGGTTTGGAATTATTCAGAAATTAATGGAGAAAAAAATTGTTTTTCGTGCAAAATTCGTAATTTTTTTCAGTTTAAAAATGGAATTTAAAAAAAATTAAAGCAATTATTCAACATTTTGCACATTTTTCTGAGAACTACATATCTTAAAAATAAAATAAGCTATAAACTATAAAAATCGGTTAAAAAATTTGGATTTTATTGTCAATTTACCGCAGGTATCCAATATTGATCAAATACGTGTAATGCAGCAAACAAAACATCAATAAGGCTGACGTCAGCAACTCTTTACTTGTATCTATTTTCGTACAACAAAAACAAATACAGGCAAAAAAGGTTGCTAGATAACTTCAAATGACAATCAAAATTTAAAATATTTACAGTCCATATATGTAATTTTTTTAAATAACACAACTTTTTTTTTACAAATTAACTGTCTGTTCGCCATTGTCGAAAGCTATCGTTCGATCGAATAAATAACATTTAAAACAAAAACAACCGTTTCGAATCTTAAATATTTAGTAAGTAAATTTAAAATGTTTAACTTGGTGGGACAGAGTTCCTTTAAGACATCTCTGTACCCAATTTTAAATCTCTATTTTGAGAGAGTTATTCCAGGCCGTGTGAGAGACGTTTCACCTCTGCAAGATCAGAGAGCATCTCAGCTTCTTATAGGCTTAAGGAATTCAAATTGTTCAATATTTACACTGTTTTTGCGTATAATGTCTTACGTAAATGCCCACTGAAGGTGCGGGGTTCAAAAATAGACTACATGTTTTCCACAGACGGACGTATGGGCATTGCTACATCGCCTTAGACTTCATGACTGATCAAGAATATACATACATATATACTTTATGGGGTCCAATTCTCTTTGGAGGGTATTAAAACTGTTTTTGGCGGGGTCGGTCGGGCTGTGAGGGAGACATTTACCTTTGTCATAAAACTGTAAAAATAGATGTTTGGGATAATTATATACAGAATTTAAATAAAAAATTTTTTGATAGGGTCATTTAGGTGGCAAAGGGGGACGAGGAGGTAGGGCATAGTAGTACCAGGTTATGTCTCAGCTTTGTCATTAAAGCTTAAAAATGATATTTTTAAGGAATGTAGGCTTAAGTAAAACAATTTGTTAAAATTTTTACACTATTTTTGCATATAATAACGCCCACGAAAGGAGGCGGGGTACAAATTTTTTTTTAAATTTTATGGCTCCAAGTTTAACGCGTTGGACCTTCCTTAATATTAAAATATGTCATTTGTTTAACAAAATTACAAAACAACTTTAAAAATTATGTTGTTTTTTAGAGGTTGGTTTAGTTCTTCTTAGGGGAACTTTTTTCCTTCTTGTCCGATTTAGCTCATCACCGAACTTAACCTGTGCTATCCTTCAAGATATATTTGTACCAAATTTCAAGAGTCGTAATTTCCACCGACGGACGGACGGACATGCTCAGTTCGTCTTAGATTTCATCACTGATCAAGAATATACTATATACTTTATGGGGTCTCAGATGGATATTTCGCTGCTTTACAAACGGAATGACAAAGTGAATATACACCCTCCATATTCTTTTTTGGAGGGTATAAAAAAGGAGCTTAAGCTGTTCCGTTAATTCAGCCTTAGTTTTCTTTAATTAATATTTCTCTTTTTTTATTAATATTATCAATTTGAGTTTCAGAGTGCCAAATCTGCGAGCATCCCTTTCGATGGGTTTCCATTATAACGCTTCTTTATATGTAACATATCTTGATGGAATCTTTCACCATGTTCGTCTGATGCAGCACCAAGATTATCCGGAAAACTATCTAGATGCGAGTCCACAAAATGAATTTTAAGGGACATATTCCGCTTTAGAGCTTTGTAGGCAGAAATTAGTTTTTCGATGATTTCATGGCACACATTCACAAAACCTGTCCATGCTCTTTCTTCCACATCGTTCAATTTCGTTCGAAATACCCCGTCCTTTATAAGCTCTCTTATTTGTGGACCTACATATATGCCTTCTTTTACTTTTGCATCGCTGATTCTAGGAAATTTGCTCTTTTTTTATCTTGGACACACCTATATATGCAATGCATTGCGCCGGAACTGAAAACGAGGGGCTAGTATTGAGGGGACGGATTAGGAAAGATGAGAAGATACAGTTTTTTGTAGCTATTTCAACGTTTTTACTGCGCCGGCTAATTTTTGTTACAGGGCCGACGAAGGTGGGTGCTGTTACTCTGCTTTTAGCACATGATAGTGTCAGTCGCTGCCAATTATGTTCAGTAACCAGTGACTATGACTTCATCATTGAAACAGGCTGGCAACAACTAACACAATCACGCACTAATGCTGATCAGAAGAATTCAACACAATATTTCATGACTCAGCGCGGGCGCGAACTCAGGACCCTCCGCTTCATAGTCTCGTGTTCAACTAGTTCAGCCAACAGCACCCACTAATGTATAGAAAGCCTTCACCGTCCTTGTTCATTGCTTTGACAACATTTTTCATTTGCCTAGCTTTATACGAAGAGGAGGCAGAATAATTTTTTCTTTTTGAATTAAAAGGTTCTTCTGCTACATTTTTTTTCTCATGGAATAAAATTTACTCTTTTCAGCCAAATTTTAACATGGAAGTGTTTTTCTTTCGCGCGGCTATCCCATTCACACAAAAAGCGACAAAATTTAGTATATCCATTTTGCAATCCGTTTAACATTGCTACGACTTTCAAATCTGCACATACATACGTTCCATGAGTAATGTGAATATTTAATTTTTTGTAGTATCATCTTCATGCTACAATAGCTTTCTTTTATATTTCTTGCATACGCGAGTGGGACTGATGGAAATTTGTTGCCATTGTGAAGCAGCATTATCATAAAATACCAAATCTCCCTCTGTGCTAAAATAACTCAAAAAAGCTTGTTCTCTATTTCGAAAGTATGAGACTTTCACGCCCTTTTGCACCAAGTTCCATTGTTTTAATTTGGATGCAAGAAGCTCAGACTTGATTTTTGAGAGCCCTAATTCACGAACTAAGATATTCTGATCAGTTTGATTCGGAAAATAAGGTTTACTCGTTGGACTTCCAACTGAATGCGAAGAAACACCCATGGTGGCGTAACTGGATTGAGTTGTTGCAGAAAGCCCATCTTCTTCGTCGTTTGTTGGAGGCAATGGAGATAAATATTTACTTGTAAACTGGTCGTTTGACGCATGAAGTATTTGGATATACATATAACTTTATTTTTTATTTTTTTTTTCGTAAACCCACGTGTTTTAGTCAGACAAGAGTAGCAATCATTTTCATGTGGTTCACTCCAAATAGCTGGCTTCATAAACGGCAAAGACTTATGACTTCTTTTTAACCAACCTTTTAAAGACATTGCACAGCTATTACAACATATTTTCGGCAGCCAATTTTTATCTCTATCATCAGTAGGAAACCCAAAATAACGGTGATAAGAATCTTTAATCTAGGAAGTTATTTTCTGTCGTTGAGAACTTAAAGTTAGATTGCCACATACATAACAAAATAAATTTGGAGATTTGTTGCAAATCCTTGACATTTTGTAATAATAAGCGTTTGTGGATTCTTTACACAATAACAAAGCACACTATAAGATCTATTTACACGATATTCAAATTAAAGCTGACTCACTTATTATCCATCAACTTCTATATATACTGCTACAATAAATAGTAGAATTTACCGTAATGTTCTCGATTTGAAATCACAGGTAAACGAAAAATACTATATATATTATAATTTTTAATTCCAAGAACCATGCACGTACACGTATACGTATACTTGTCGCGCGCTACATCGAAATATACGGTAAAGCAAAGAAAATCGCTTCGTTCCTTTTACATATTTTCCGTATTCTTTAAATATAAACAGCGATTTACAAAATCAAATGTCAATGCATAATGTCTCTCATTAAGATCATTGGTCAAAACCAAAGATGCAATAGATATGTTTAAAACAGAACTTTTGCAATTATTTGACTTTACATTCGAATATTTCAAAATGTGTTATGAATAAATGTAAAATTTGTTTACATTAGTTAAGTTTGGTAGCAAGCAAAGTATATCTATATCAAGTAGTCGCAAGAGTGCAACAACATAAAATTACAAAAACAACCACAACAATTCTTTTTTGCTACTTTTGTTGAATTAATAATGTTTTTCACAATTTTACAAAATTATTTTTTCAACAGAATAAACAAATATGGACCGCTACAAAAGTAAACAAACTTTGACATACGTTCAGGTAAAAACTAAAAAAAATTTTAGCCAGCCGGGCTCTTGCATATACTTGATATAGATATAGTTTGGTAGCAACATACTTTTATAGACTATACATTTTTATACCCTTCACAAAAATGTGAAAGGGTATGCAGTACTTTTCGCTTATGGCGAACTTGAAGGGACTGGTTAAAATGGTTCGTTTTAAACCATAGATGATCAAGCTTCTCTTGCCCTATAACGCGTTATAGGAAAGCAAGAAAAAAACAAATTCTGCTTGCGCAGCAAACAAATATGTATACGAAAGAAAAAAATTTTGTTTCTCTCGCTCTCCTTAGGTTTTGGCTTCTCTTTAGCATACAGCAGGGATGGACAACAAGTACTTTTCAATTTTATCTATATTTTGAGTTGAAGGGCTTGTTGCTACTGTTCGTATGTTTTGCATTTACAATTGTATTTATTGTATATAACACAATATTTTTATTCATTAGTATCTGACTTATGAAAATTGTATTTATTTGGTAAACTCGTTTATAATAAATGCCTATTTCAAATAAATATATATTAGCTAATCTAGATCTATATGGCCTGGGTACTCTTTGGTTCTTGCGTGCTTTGCTTATTCAGGGTAGAAAATGCTTTTTCACAATTATATGTGGTACCAAACATTGAATACAATTTGTAGATTTCTGTCTTCAGTTTTTTTGATAAACAGAAAGTAATTCCAGAAACATTTCCACCTCTGTTAAAAGTAAGCAGAGGTTTTTCTCTGCGCCACACACAAGCGCAACTGTGTTTATGTGGTAGTGCATATCACTGTTTTAAACGAAATTCGCTTTAAATGAAGACTTAAAAAGCCATTCATATACGTGCACATGCATGTGAAACTCCTTTGTCTATTTATTAAAACATTATTAGGATATTTTAATACAAAAAATTAGTTTAAAAAAAAAAAATCAGTTATTTTAGTTTGCTTATTACTAATATTAGTTTCATTTATATATAATTCCACTTGAGTCAAGTTGGCAAAAATTTGTTGTGGAGTATCGCGTGACTGAAGAAAAGTTCTTACATAACTTACGCTGCACATTGCATAGTCAATGGTCGAGTTCTATGAAACAAGGCGGTTTAACCTTTTTATGCTTGAGGAGTTTAGCTCAGAATTAGTTAGGACAAAGTTCTTATTTTTCCAAATTGTAGCAATTATTGACTTGCTGAGGCCCAATTCGTGGCATATTTGCTTTTGTTTTACAGCTTGTAAGCGTTTTATTATTTCATAATTCTCTTTTAAAGAAAAACATTTTCTTTGTTTTTCATTTGGTACTACGTTCATCCTGTAACTTTGCAATTTTCAACTGCAGTCTGCACATGGTCTTCACACAAACAAACGTTAAACTTAGAAAAATTCCCTGAATCGAGAACATAGGAAAAAAACACCGTGTTAGTGGTGCCAGTGCAAAAAAAATGTTTGTTTTTGGTTCGTTTTAACCGAAAAATAAACAAGTTTTGTGTGCAAATAAAGTTCATTGTAACCGAAAGTTCGCTTTAAACGGGCTCGTAATAAGCGAAAATAATTGCATGATTTATAAGAAATAAAACGCGTAGTTTTGAAATTGGTTCATTTTAGGCGAAAGTTCGTATTAAACGGATTCGTTATAAACGAAATTTACTGTATATACATAGGTTTGTCATTCTGTGGCTAATTTCTTCCATATTAATATGGGACCCCATAAAGTATATATATTCTGGATCCTTATGAATAGCGATGACGATTTAGCGATGTCCGTCTGTCTGTACGTGAAATCTGACAGTTGGTTTGGAAATGAACTTCAATAGAGTGGTATTGAAATTCAGACAAATCCGAAATACATTTAGAGCTGGGAAGCTTACGCAAAATTAACTACCAAACAACAATTTTATTTTTTTTTGTAGTTTGTAAATTAAACCTATTTCATGCTTTGGGAATCCTCAATTGTCTATTAAAAACTAAAGGCGGATTCACCCATGTTGTTCGAACAAAATTTTTGTCCGGACAAAACTTTCTTTACTGAGAGTTTTCTGCAGCACGATTCACCCATTGAGAAAAATTTGTTCGGAAAAACAAAGCTGCCATACATGTAAAAAATTCGTTTTATCAAATGGTAGTACTGCAGCAATTTTTTATATTTTGCTTTGTTTTCTTGATATTTGGATATATATTTTAAATTATTTTTCAAGAATTTGTGATAATAATAATGGATGAAAATAGAAAATTACTGTTCCTTATGGCTTTGAATTGCATAAAGCATTGTTATTAGCAAAGTACATATAAAAAAAAAAGCAAATAGATAATATTATTTCTCATAATTTATATATTTAATCTCATACACAATTTAATATATCAAACACAAAATGATACCTCAACTTTGTGTGAAAAAGTTTAACCGGACAAAATATAAAATTAAACCACTTCAAGCTGAGAGTTGTTCGTAAAAAATATTTTCTCTCTCTCAAGAAGAGAGACGTCAAACTACATATAAAAAAATTTTGTCCGGACAAAAATTTTGTAAGGACAACATGGGTGAATCCGCCTTAAATAAATAATTTTCAGGGATGGGAAATTA
Source organism: Linnaemya tessellans (assembly GCA_951800035.1). NCBI lineage: Eukaryota > Metazoa > Arthropoda > Insecta > Diptera > Tachinidae > Linnaemya > Linnaemya tessellans. The sequence goes on from OX637536.1 coordinate 73,886,430, forward strand.
AGTTATTTTTTTGCACATTCAGTATTTTGTAGTACATGTAATAACTAAAATGGTTAAAAATTTTTGGTTTTTCTTATATATAACATCTTTATACGTCATGAAGATTTGCATTGGTCAAACAAAAATTTTGAAAACTAAAATTTCGCTTCCAGGGGTGGGAAATTCAAATTTTTTTTATACATATACATAGGTGGTCAATAAGGCAACTGACGTTGTTTTTTTTTTTTTTTTTGCTAACTAGAACTATTTTATAATTTAGGAAAAATAAAATTAGTGTCATGTTACATTTCGGTACCATGTGGTAACTCTAGGGCGAATGTCATAAAGAGAAATATAGTGATAACACGCTGATCGAATTAGAGCTCTTTTCTTTTTCAATAAAACATTTGAAGCGAAAGGTCGTATTTTATTCAATCGGACATTCTAACAAAATCAGAAGTGGGATATAGATTCCTTAGGCGGTTTAAGTTATATGCAAGAAGAAAACGAAAATAGTAATCGTAGCGTGTGTCGCAAAGAAGTTCGTGGTAATTAAAAGATATAAGTAAACGGCGGTATATAAAGTCAATACAAAGAAGAATAAAAGATGAGCAATATGGAATTAACTGTGGTGGAGTTGAAGAAGAAACTTCAGTGCCGTGGATTACGGACAATGGGTAACAAGGCAGAATTGGTCGCCAGGTTACAGGCATTTGACGATGAAAATCCAAATTTTATTGAAGTTCCAACATCCGTAGAAACGTTTCATGGGTTTGAAGAAGACGAGTCTCAAGATAACACTACGTTGAAGATGGCAGAGATGCAGAGGGACATGAATGGTCTCATGGAAGCCGTAGCAGCACTTACGGAGAAAATTGGTGCGATGGGAAGAGATCCTACAATAAACAATGGGTTGATTGGACAGGTTAGTACATGCACACCAAATACATTGGCATTTTCTGTGGCACCAACGACCGTTGTTTATGCGCAAGCGCAAACTTGTCTAGCAACAACAGCAAACCGACCAGTAACGACGAGCGTTATTGTGAATTCCGAGAATCCGTGCTCGATGTCGTATAGCATTTGTCGAACGCCATTTTTACAATACTTGCCGATGACAAGTGTTGTGAAGCATTATCGAACATCCCTCCTACATATACTTTGCACTAATTCGTTGGCGCAGCAGTAATGTACGTTCAACTTAAATACTGTTTGCGTTAACGAATGGTTGTTCTATTATTTAGGTCATTAGAAAATAGCTTAATTGCAATATATTATTTTATAGTTAATTTTAAGAAAGAATAAATAGCTAGTTCTAAGTTAGTTAAGTGACAGTTGTAGTAAACCAAGCTCTAATAAAGAACCTGCGAATCCCACGGGACCCTCCAGGTAAAAAGAAGTAACTATTGTCTTTTAAAACTACACTACAACATTTGGCGCAGTCGGTATTCACAGAGTATTGTTTGTTTAATATCTTTCAACAGAGAATAAGTACATATTCTGATATTGGAAAGCTATTTTAGCGCAATTCAATTCAATAGGTGCTTGGTATTTGTTGAAGGAATTCGTTGTTTCGTGTGTCAGTATTATTAACTCCTCAAGGTTTTAATTAGCTATTTTAGCTGCCTTCAGTTGTATAAATTTTACGGGCAAACTTTACGACGAACAAACTGCTCTTGGGATACAAATGGAACCAGTATACATGGTAAGTATTGGTGTAAAAAGTGTAAAAGCTACGAATGACCTTCCTTGCTAGAGTCATTATACAGCAAAATGAATTTTTTTTTTTTAGTATGGGTATTTAAATTAGAGTAATAGGAATATATATATAAATGGTATAGTTTTTTTTATTGGTTTGGAAGAAATTTATATATGGAGGATTTAAAATTAGAATTGAAAAAAACACAGGTAGAAACTAGAGAAATTTCGGAGCGAGTGTGGAATTTAATTAAGTATATCAATAACACAAAGGAGTATATAGAGTTAGTAAAACATAAGGTGCGAAGCCAGGGAAATATAAGTGAGTTTGAAAAGATTGATATTTTATTAGAAGAGTTGCAAGTGTTACAGGAACATCAGAAAAATTCAGTTATATCTAAAGAAATAGAAGAATACGTACAAGTGAACAGGATCTTGAAGCAGCAGAACGAAAGCTTGAAGAAAACCATAGAAGAAGCCGAACAACAAATTCAAGACAGCGAGCAAGAAAACCAAGCGTTTAAAGAGCTCGCGCAACACGTTAACACGAGGTTGACTTCAGAACAGCTGCAGAAATTCGTTGAGAACAGGAAAGTTGTTGAGGAAAAAACTCAACAAATTGAGACGCTAAAACTAAAAATACAAGAGTTGCAGGGGGGAACTACGAAAACACTTTTAGTCAACAATTCTTCAAATACAACCAATATGACAACTTTTACGGAACTTTTAAAAAATATATCTCGTGTCGTGCCGATATTCTATGGAACGGAGGGCCCCGAACTTACAACTGAGACAAATAAATTTATTGAAGGATGTATGATAGCAAAGGATAAACTAGGGGAACCGGGTAATGTTGTTGACATAATAAAATGCATAAAAACTAGGCTCTTTGGAAATGCTTACTCGTATTTCCACAATAAGGAATTCACTACAATAGAATCACTGTGCATGGCTATTAAAGAGAAATTTATAAAAACTAAGACGCTAACGGAAATACAAGAATTGATTTTTAACAATAAGCAAAGTTCAACAGAGAATGCATATGAATTTGGAGAGAGATTGGAAGGACTACTTAGAAATGCAACAGAGCTTATTGCGACACAATGGCAAGATGTTTCTCATCAAAAATCTATGACAGACCATTGTAATCAATCAGCGGTAAGAAGCTACATAAGGGGTTTACGAGATCCCAAGTTAGTGGCAAAGTTCATCGGGCATGAAAATGACAAGTTGGCTGATCTACTAAATATTACAAAGAATGCTCAAAATCTCTTAGGCACTAATACGAGATATCCAAATGTTATGACAGTGCAAGCCGAGGAACCCTTATTTGAGACGGTGCAACAATTGTTGAAAGAAGTACGACAACTGTCTTTGAACCAACAAACATATAACCAGCCAATGCCCAATAATAATGTACATCTTACCTCTATGAGTTCTTCAAGGTACTGCAGTTTCTGCAATAAACCAGGACATGTGTTGAATGAATGTTATACTCAAGCCAGACGACAAGAACGTGCAGAATACAACTTTAGAAGAAACCCACAACCACATAATCCCAGAATCAATACTCAAAATTATGCAAGGCAAGAAACTCAAAATATAAGACAAAATCAAATTAACAAAAACGAGCAGCAACGTTGTTATAGATGCGGTCGACAGGGACACTTTTCCTACAATTGCCCCGAAAACAGAGACAACAATGGTAGCAACAAGAATAGAAATAGAAATGATAATACTACTGGCTATAGAAACAGGTACACAAACGGCAGACAGGATTCGGGAAACGGGTATCGGCCCAGTCACAACTAATTGACTGGAAAGCCAAAACCCGCAGAAAAAGAATATATGAAAAACATACTGATGAAAAATCATGTAGGAAAACACAACCGGTATAGCGATAAAGCTGAAAAACATGAGAATTTCAGCATCATAAATTTAGACATAAACAGCATAAATGTGACAGAGGAGGAAGATAATCAGCATCCGGAGATTAAAATGAATATCAAGGAAAAAGCAGTAAGTACACCCAAAAGATCGCGTCGGAAGAAAAAGGCTCATACAAAAATCATAAGTGGTGCAGGGTACATAAATTCAACGTACAATGTTTGTAACATCAGTAGAGAAATTTTAAGAAAATCAATATATTATATGGCAATAATGTTACAATTTATAATGATGACGTGGACTAGTATAAAAGAGAAAGTGAGCAAGAAACAAAACGTGGCAAACCGCCACACATATCACTCAGAGTCCCGAAGGGAACTGAGTCTGAAAAGGGATAATGCTAGTAATGAAAAATACGATATAAACGATGCATATATAAGTTTCCCCTGCAAAGAAGCAAAAGAGGAGAAACTATTGTTATTGGTGGACTCAGGAGCAGACACCACACTAGTAAAAAATGAAGCTTTGGCAGCAACAACAGAAATCAACACAAATGAGCGGAAGACGTTGCCAGGAGCATTTGGGGGAAGCATAAGTACCAAAGGAACTGTAATGGTGAACCATAAATACGAAGACAGATTACGTTTGAAAATGCACGTAGTACCGAAGGGTAGCATATTGCCCGCAGATGGTTTATTGGGCAGAGATATGATGTGGAATAAGTCGATTACCGATACAATTACCAAGAACATAAAATTTTTTGAGAACCAGAAAGAAATAGCTTCCTTACCACTAGTTTCGGAAAATCAGATGTTTTTGTGAAAGGACGATCTCAGGGAATTGTGGCAGTAGCAGTTAAAAATGCTAGCGGAGACATAATAGTAAACAAAGTAGAAATTTCACCAGGCGTATTTGTGGGTGAAACTCTAACGTCGATCAGAGAGGGAACAGCATTCGTTCCAATTCTGAACACCAATGACTTTGCAGTGAATATAAAGGAAAAAGTAATTTTGAGTTGGGACAACCCTTTAAACTTCCGGATAGCGCCGACAGCAGCGATAAATACAGTAGATTCCGCGCACAACAGAGATAGAACCCGATTGCTATTAGACACGGTTTGTCTGAAGCCAGATCTGAACTCGGAAGAGAGAGTGTCAATCGAAACCATTTTAAGATCATACGACGATGTATTTCACCTACCTGGGGACAATCTTACATTCACGAATGTACTTAAGCATAAAATACCAACTGACCCTACTCAGCCCCCAATCAATACTAAACAGTATAGGTTACCTGAGGCCCACCGAAATGAAATTAATAGACAAGTAGGCCAAATGATCGAAGATGGAATTATCTCCCCTAGTATTTCCCCTTGGAACTCTCCAATACTCCTAGTACCCAAAAAGGCAGGTAAGGACGGAGAGAAAATATGGCGTTTGGTAGTGGATTTCAGGAAATTGAATGAGGCTACAATAAAACAGGTTTTCCCAATACCAAGAATTGATGAGATCCTAGACCAACTTGGCTACAGCCGATACTTCTCTACCATAGACCTGGCAAGCGGGTACCACCAAGTTCTGATGAGCCCTAATGATAAGCAAAAAACCGCGTTCAACACCAACATGGGACATTTTGAGTTCAATCGTATGCCTTTCGGATTGACAGGGGCACCAGCCACGTTTCAGAGGATAATGAATTCAATATTAACGGGTCTACAGGGAATCGACTGTTTCGTATATCTGGACGATATAGTAATCTACGGGAGAAATCTAGAGGATCATCAGTTAAGACTTAAAAGAGTACTGGACGTTTTAAGGAAACACAACCTTAAGCTGCACCCTGAAAAATGTAATTTCCTGCAAAGAGAGGTAGTTTATCTAGGACATCAATGTTCGGAAAACGGAGTATTACCGGACCCCCATAAGACAAAAGCAGTAAAAGATATACCGCCTCCCAGAAATGTCAAGGAGCTACAATCATTTTTGGGGCTTATCAACTATTATAGAAAGTTTATACCAAGGTCGTCTGAAATTGCATTGCCATTGAACAAACTATTAAGGAAGAACGCAAAATTCGAATGGACAAAGGAGTGTCAACAAGCAATGGAGAAATTAAAAGCTGCAGTAACAAGTCCTCCACTGTTGCGGTATCCTGATTTCACAAAACCATTTATTCTGACTACGGATGCTAGCAAATGAGGCATTAGGAGCCATACTTTCTCAAGGAGAGCCAGGTTGTGATTTACCCATATACTTCACAAGCAGAGTGCTAAGTGATATGGAGATGGAGATGGCAATTTTTGCAATGCTAAACTGGCTCCCGGTTGACATTCTGGCCAGACAACTGGCTCTATTCTCAGCGGTCAGGTTGAATACAGTATGTCCATGGACTAGGACTGACTATGGGCATGCTAGGATTTTAAGAGAGCACTCGGAAATCCATGCCAACATTGACTACTGTGTACCAAGACCCTTCTTTGGTGGACTTTTCCGTTCCATTGTCGTTGACAGGGAACAGGTGGACAGGCTTTCCTTTCCCGAGGATTCAGTTAGGAGTTTTCACTGACGGATCCAAAAGGGGAATAAGAACGGGCGGAGGCTTCTATGTGGAGAACTTCAATGTTAGATCTCCATTCCGGCTCCAGGACGGTTGTACTGTCTTACAGGCCGAAATCTCTGCTATTACTCGGGCAGCGAGGTGGCTAAGGTACTATAGGATATCGAATGATATCTTCATTGTTACCGATAGCAAGGCAGCCATCTCTGCTATTAGTGGTGTGTACAGTACATCAAAAACTGTGGTCGAATGCCGACTGTCTATCAACGAGATAGCGAGACATTCGAGGGTGACACTGGTTTGGGTGCCAGGGCATTCTGGATGTCCAGGCAACCATACTGCGGATGAGATTGCCAGACAAGGGACTGAATTGAACAGTTCAATGATCAGTCACTTCACTGGCATTCCATTAGCGCGATGCAAGTCTCTGATTCAAAGCGAATCATACAAACTAGCTCAACTTAGGTGGGATAGTGTGGCTAACTGTCTCGTGGCAAGAGCCACGTGGCCCCATTACGATTTGCGCAAAACGCGCGACCTTCTCAAATTTGACAAGGCGCGCATGCGTCAACTGGTGACTGTTCTGACAGGACACTGTAGCTTTGGGACTCATGCTAGGAGGATGGGTCTAATATACAACGACTATTGCAGAAGCTGCAATGATGAGGAGGAGGAAGAAACTGTCCTCCATCTTCTGTGTCAGTGTCCTGCCCTCGCTAATGCAAGGGCAGCGGCGCTGGGCTCCCGATTCCTGTCAGACTTAGACAGCCTGGCAAACATGGAGCTTTCAGGGATATCATCCTTCCTCAGGGGTACAGGATGGTTTGAAACGGCGGAGGACATCCCTTAAGAGGTCCTCTGCTTAAGGGCATCACAAAGGGACCGAATTGACGGACCCAAGTGGATTGTCCCGCCAGGGACAACGGCCCTCTAACCTAACCTAACCTAAGAGATGAAGCTCAAAGGAAGTTATGGCTGATATATTGCAAGCAAAAAGATTTGTTTTGAATGGGGAAAAAAGAAAAATAAAATAACTATAAATTAACAATTTCAAATAAAAAAAAATTTAAAATAGAATAATTTTTTAAAATTGTTTATTATCAAACAAATTTAATTTGAAAAATCGCAATTTGCCCCACTGTCCTGTTTTTACAATAACATAATAGTTCTCCAACTGAAATTTATTAGCCTATCAGAACACATGTAGAGTGACGTCAGAGTTCCATCATGCGCAGAAAAGTATTTTTATTTCAGCTTGTTGGCGTAATCTTCATTTTATCATTCTTGTGTATAACTACTTTATATGTGAACTTATCTTAAATAAGAAATATGTATGTATACATACAGTGTAAATCCGATAATCCGGACTCCACTCATTCGGAATATTCGGTAATACAGACAGAATTTTGCAGCTAAGTGCGTATTCTATAATTCGGATTGATTGCAACTCTATAGTCCGGATTGAATAAAACCCGTTTTCATTTATTTTTTTTATTCCAACCACAGCATGCTTTGAAAAATACAGTTAGAATAGTTTGATATGAGTATGTTTGCACTGAACTGTACAAATTAATATTTATGTTTTAATGTTTAATTTTGCTATGAATTATTATAATTTTTATTAAATACACACATGCGTAGTAGTCCGGATAATTCGCTACTCCGGGTTGGGGTCTGCAATCAATTATCCGGATTATCGAGTTTTTACTGTATCTGAAAATCTACTTACAATCACCACAAATAAGAGACTGATGCAGCAATACACGCACTTGCTTAGAAAACAAAGAATGTTGTAAATATGTATGTGTAAGACTTTTTTGCTTCTGACTCATCATTGAAAAACGGTGAATTACTTTTTTTTCGTATAACGAGGCAATGCGCGCCGTAAAGAGAGGGAGTGCCACAATTAAAACAGGCCGTTATAGAAAAATGCCGTAAAAAGGAAGAGTTGCACTGATAAAAAATAAAAAATTAAAATTTCGCTACCAGAGTTAGGTACATGCAATATTTTGTAGTATATGTAATACCAAAATGGTTACAAATTTTGAGTTTTTCTTAATCAAAACCACTTTATACCTCATAAAGACTAGCATTGATAAAAAAAAATATTATTAAAATTTCGCTTCCAGGTTTGGTAAATTGAAATTTTTCGTACATAAAAGTAACAAAAAAAGTCAACTGAAGTTGTTTTATTTTTGCTAACTAAAACTATTTTATATTTTAGGAAGAGCAAAATTAATATCGAAAATTCCAAAACAAAATCATAATTTCGAATCCAGGGTTGGATAAGTGCAATATTTTGTGGTACATGAAAGTGACCAATATGGTTGCAAATTGATTAAAAGAAAAAAAAATTAAATTTCGCTTCCAGGGATGGGAAATTGATATATTTTTGGTACATAAAATTAGTGAATTAAACCCATTTTATGCTTCAGGAAAAAATAAATTTGTATTAAAAAAATTAAAAATTCGATTCCAGGGTTGGAAAATCGAAATTTTTTGGTACATACAAGTACCCACATATATTCCAAATTTTTGTGTTTTTTTAGTGAATTAAATCTATTTTATACTTCAAGAAATAAATTGGTGCTAAAAATTTTAAAATATACATTATATATATATATATATATATATATATATATATATATGTATATATATATATATATATATATATATATATATATGTATATATATATATATATATATATATATATATGTATATATATATATATATATATATATATATATATGTATATACATATATATATATATATATATATATATATATATGTATATATATATATATATATATATATATATCGTCACATTAAAGACCAAACAACCTATCAGCAAATTTTTCAAAATTTAGTTTTTTTTAATATTATTCCCTATATCATAAAGCATATGTATGCAAAATTTTAAACTTTTTATATTAGAAATAACCAAGCTATTACCAAATTACCAAATACCCTATCAGCAAGTGTACAATTTTCTGAAACCAAATAACCTATCAGCACTCACGCTAAAGAAATCAGAGTAATCATTTATTTGAATTTTTTTTTTTTAAACAGTTACTTTTGATTTGTTGTTGTTTGTGTTTTATTACATTTTATTTATTATTAGAAGTGAAAAGAACATAAAAAAGTGTTAAAACGCAATGAAATGTATTCCATAAATGAAAATAATCTTGAGGCAGATATGCAAGTTCCTAAAAAAGTCAACAAAAAAGAAGAAAGAAAGAAAAATCGTATGAACGGTAAAGAATATGAAGGTTTTTCAAAAGGCAAAATCGTTTGCAGGAAGCCAAGAGAAATGAAACCTGGGTGCACATCAAAATGTTATGAAAAGGCTTCAAATCGACATTGTTCTATTTTTTCTGAAAAATTACGTGAAGAAATATTTCAACGTTTT